>JAUMJK010001176.1:0-34607 GCA_033558105.1 Coccyzus lansbergi
CCACCCACCAGCTCCGCTTTCCCTGCACAGACCCTCTCCGGCTGCCGCTCCCGAAGCTCCCGCTGGCGCCACCCAGCGGCCGGAGGGCGCAGGGCGGCGGGCGGGGCCACCGGGGGCTGAGACCCCCCCCCCCACCTCTAGGGGCCAGGGGGCTGTCCCCAAGGTCCCTTGGTCAGGGTGTGGGTGATGTCAAAGGGATGTCCCCAGGGCCCCTTGGTGCAGGGTGGTGTCCCCAGGGTCCCTTTTTCAGGGTTAGGTGGAGGGGGTGTCCCCAAGGTCCCTTGGCCAGGTTTGGGGGTCAGGGTGGTGTCCCCAAGGTCCTTTCCCCAGGGTGAGGGTCAGGGTGGTGTCCCCAAGGTCCCTTTTTCAGGGTTGGGGAGGGGTGTCCCCAAGGTCCCTTGGCCAGGTTTGGGGGTCAGGGTGGTGTCCCCAAGGTCCTTTCCCCAGGGTGAGGGTCAGGGGGGTGTCCCCAAGGTCCCTTGGCCAGAGGAGGGGGTGGGGTAAAGGGGATGTCCCTAGGGTCCCTTGGTTCAGGGGGGTGTCCCCAAGGTCCCTTTTTCAGGGTGGGGGTCAGGGTGGTGTCCCTAGGGTCCCTTTCCCAGGGTCTGGGTGGTGAGGTCAGAGGGGTTGATGTCCCCAGGGTCCCTTTATCAGAGTAGTGTCACTAGGGTCCCTTTCCCAGGGTCTGGGTGGTGTCCCCAATGTCCCTTTTCCCAGGGTGAGGGCCAGGGGGGTGTCCCCAGTGTCCCTTTTTCAGGGTGGGGGTCAGGGTGGTGTCACTAGGGTCCATTTCCCAGGGTCTGGGTGGTGTCCCCAGGATCCTTTTCCCAGGATGAGGGTCAGGGGGGTGTCTCCAGGGTCCCTTGGCCAGGGTGGGGGTCTGGGTGCCATCACCAGGGTCCCTCAGCCAGGGTCTGGGTGGTGTCCCTAAGCTCCTTTTCCCAGGGCAAGGGTCAGAGGGGTGTCCCCAGTGTCCCTTTTTCAGGGTGGGGGTCAAGGTAGTGTCCCTAGGGTCCCTTTCCCAGGGTCAGGGTAGTGTCCCCAGGATCCTTTTCCCAGGGTGAGGGTCAGAGGGTGTCCCCAGGGTCCCTTTCCCAGGATGGGGGGTCAGGGTGCCACCACCATGTTCCCTGAACCAAGGTCTAGGTGGTGTCCCCAAGGTTCTTTACCAAGGGTAGGGGTCAGGGTGGTGTCCCCAGGGTCCCTTTATCAGAGTGGTGTCACTAGGGTCCCTTGGCCAGGGTCAGGGGGGTGTCCCCAAGGTCCTTTTCCCGGAGTGAGGGTCAGAAAGGTTTCCCCAATGTCCCTTTTTCAGGGTGGGGGTCAGGGTGGTGTCACTAGGGTCCATTTCCCAGGGTCTGGGTGGTGTCACCAGGATCCTTCCCCCAGGACAGGGGTCAGAGGGTGTCCCCAGGGTCCCTTGGCCAGGGTAGGGGTCTGGATGCCATCACCAGGGTCCCTCAGCCAGTGTCTGGGTGGTGTTCCCAAGGTACTTTTCCCAGGGTGAGGGTCAGGGGTGGGGTGATGTCCCCAGGGTCCCTTTATCAGAGTGGTATCACTAGTGTCCCTTTCCCAGGGTCAGGGTAGTGTCCCCAAGCTCCTTTTCCCAGGGTGAGGGTCAGAGGGGGTGATGTCCCCAGGGTCCCTTTATCAGAGTAGTGTCACCAGGGTCCTTTGGCCAGGGTCAGGGGGGTGTCCCCAGGATCCTTTTCCCAGGATGAGGGTCAGAGGGGGTGATGTCCCCAGGGTCCCTTTATCAGAGCAGCGTCACTAGGGTCCCTTGGCCAGGGTCAGGGGGGTGTCCCCAATGTCCCTTTTCCAGGGTGGGGGTCAGGGGGGTGTCCCTAGGGTCCCTTTCCCAGGGTCTGGGTGGCGTCACCAGGGTCCTTTTCCCAGGGTGAGGGTCAGAGGGGGTGATGTCCCCAGGGTCCCTTTCCCAGGCTGGGGGTGTCAGGGTCCCCCCCAAATCTCTTCACACCAGCACATGGAAAACACACGGCGTTTATTCCAGTCTGCCCCCCCCCCCCCCTCCCCGCAGCCCCCTCGACACCCCTCGCAGGGTTGGGGGGGACACCCCCCCCTTCCCTCAACTCCATCACCCTGGGGCTGGCATCGGGGCTCGCCCTGGGGTGGGGGCGCGGGTCGGGGTGCAGGTGTCCCAGTTGGCGTCCGGCTGGACTGGTTTTGGCGCTGGGAGCCCAGCAGCCGCCTTCCCCACCCGGTTTTACCGCTGGGTTGCCCCATCGCGGGCCAATCGAGCCCCAGGGGCCAAGGAGCTCGGTGGCGCTGAGCCCCGAGGAGCCCCCCCCCCAAACACGCCAGGGCCCCCCAGACAGGCCTGGCTACCAAAAGACCTGGTTTGGCTACTAGAATACTGGCTTGGCAACCAGAAGCCAGGCTCAGCTATGAAGCCACAGGTCTGGTTACCAAAGCACGGGCTTGGCTACCCAAATAAAAGAGGTTTGGCTACCAGAATCCAGGCTCAGCTACCAAACCCTCAGCTTGGGCTACCAAAATGGAGGTTTGGCTACCAGAATCCAGGCTCAGCTACCAAACCCCAGATATGGCTATCAAAATCCAGGCTCGGCTACCCAGATCAAAGTGGTTTGGCTGCTACAATACTGGCTTGGCTACCAGAATCCAGGCTCAGCCACCAAACCCCCAGTTTTGGCTACCATAATGGAGTCTTGGCTACCCAGATAAAAGAGGTTTGGCTACCAGAATCCAGGCTCAGCTACCAAACCAAGGATCTGGCTATCAAAATCCAGGCTCGGCTACCAAAAATCCAGGCCCAGCTACACAAATCAAAGCAGTTTGGCTGCTACAGTACTGGCTTGGCTACCAGAATCCAGCCTCAGCTACCAAACCCCAGCTTTGGCTACCAAAATCCAGGCTCGGCTACCAAAATCAAACTAGCTTGACTACGAGAATACTGGCTTGGCTACCAAAATCCAGGCTCAACTACTACAACCTCTGCCTTGGCTACCGAAAAGCCAGGCTGGGCTACCCCAAAACCTGGCTTGGCTACCAAAAGCCCGGTTTGGCTACCAATAGCCCAGTTGGGTTTTGGGGTGTGAGGTGTCCCCACCCCCCCCCCCACACCTGAGTGGCAAAGCCTGGCTTCATCTTAATAAAATAGTAATAATTAGTAATAATATTAATAATAATAATAATAATAATTAACGATAATATTAATTAATTAATCAAACGAACAAACCCAAAGGCATCAGGGCACTCTCTGGTTATGGCCCCATTGACTTCACCTCCATCCCTTATCCCCCCCCCCCCGGGGGGCTCCCCCAAACCTCAGGATGCCAGATCACCCCCTCCCCAACCCCCCAAAAATCTCCCCCCACCTCCCCCAATTCCCAACTGGTGTGAACTGGTGCAGACTGGGGGGGGGGGTAAACCCCCCATCTCACTACCCACCCCTGATCAATGTCACCTTCAGAGTCCAAGGGGTTAAACTGGGATATTTTGGGGGGGGGGATGAGACCCCCCAAAAGGTCCAACCCCCAAATTTCATGGACTGACAACCCTGGGGGGGAAGATCTGGGGTCCCCTGGGGAGTGGGGTTGGGGGGGGCAGTCCCAGGGGAGGGAAGAGTTGGGGTCCCTGGTGGGGGTGTCCCCAGGAGGGTCCCCTGGAGATAGGGGGGACCCCAAGGGGTCTCTGGGGAGGGACAGCAATGGCCGAGGTGGGGACTGGCGCTGGGGTCCCCAAGGATAATCAGCATGGCTGAGGGGGGAGGGGGCGGGGGGAGGGGGTCCCCGGCAGTCATGGGGTCCCCAGGAGATGGCACTGGGGTCCCCAAGGGTCCCCAAGAATAAGCAGCATGGCTTGGGTTGGGGTGGGGGGGGGTGTGACCCTGGCAGTCCCCAAAAGATGGCACTGGGGTCCCCAAGAGTCCCCCAGGACAGGCAGTATGGCCAGGGGTCACCTCACTGTCATGGGGTCCCCAAGGAGGGATGGCATGGCCAGGAGGGGATCCCCACCATCCCAGAGTCCCCAAAGAGGGACATCAGTGGGGTCCCCAGAGAGAGATGGCATGGCCAGGGCGATCCCCACCGTCCCAGAGTCCCCAAAGAGGAACATCAGTAGGGTCCCCAAAAAGGGACAGCATGGCTGGGGTGCCCTCACCATCCCAGGGTCCGCAAGGACTGACAACACGGCCAAGGGGGGATCCCCACCATCCCAGGGTCCCCAGGGAGGGATGGCACGGCCAGGGGGATCCCCACCTTCATGGGGTCCCCAGGAGGGACAGTATGGACAGGGTCCCCCCCACTATCCTGGGGTCCCCAAGGATGGACATCAGTGGGGTCCCCCCACCATCCTCGGGTCCCTGAGGAAGGACATCAGTGGAGTCCCCAAGGAGGAAAGGTATGCCAAGGGGGATCCCCACTGTCCCAGAGTCCCCAAGGAGGGACAGCACCAGGGTCCCGAAAGAGGGACAGCATGACCAGGATCCCCCCATCATCCTGGGGTCCCCAAGGAGGGACAGCAAGGCCAGGGGTCCCCCCCACCATCCCAGGATCCCCAAAGAGGAACATCAATAGGGCCCCCTCCCCATTATGGGGTCTCCAAAGAGGAACAGCATGGCCAGGGGTCCCCCCACCATCCTGGGGGCCCTGGGAAGGGACATCAGTGGGGTCACCAGGGAGGGTTGGCATGGCCAGGGGTCACCTGACCATCCTGGAGTCCCTGGGAAGGGACATCAGTGGGGTCACCAGGGAGGGATGGCATGGCCAGGGGGATCCCCACCTTCATGGGGTCCCCTCCCCATCATGGGGTCTCCAAAGAGGGACAGCAAGGCCAGGGGTCCCCCGACCATCCTGGGGTCCCTGGGAAGGGACATCAGTGGGGTCACCAGGGAGGGTTGGCATGGCCAGGGGGATCTCCACCTTCAAGGGGTCCCCTCCCCACCATGGGGTCTCCAAAGAGGGACAGCACAGCCAGGGGTTCCCCCACCATCTGGGTGTCCCTGGGAAGGGGCATCAGTGAGGTCACCAGGGAGGGATGGCATGGCCAGGGGGATCCCCACCTTCATGGGGTCCCCAAAGAGGGACAGCAAGGCCAGGGGTCCCCTGACCATCCTGGAGTCCCTGGGAAGGGACATCAGTTGGGTGACCAGGGAGGGATGGCACTGCCAGGGGGATCTCCACCTTCCTGGAGTCCCTGGGAAGGGACATCAGTGGGGTCTCTAAAGAGGGACAGCAAGGCCAAGGGTCCCCCCACCATCCTGGAGTCCCTGGGAAGGGACATCAGTGGAGTCACCAAGGAGGGTTGACACAGCCAGGGATGTCCCCCCTCCCCAGCATCCCAGGGTCCCCAAGGAGGGTTGTCTGCGTGGCGCCGCGGGCAGCGCGGTGGCCGTGCCAAGGCCGGAGGAATGTGGCCTTCCCTGCTCTCCCGGGGCCGCGGTCGCCCCGCGTGCTCCCCGCCTGGGGCCGTGGCGGTGGGTGTGGGAAAGCTGCAGGTGTGCGCTTGGGCAACCTCCCTCGGCCACGCCACGTGCCCTCCGCGGCCCCCACCACCCCCGGCCTAGCAGGATTGCGCTTTTCCCCCCCATTTGGATCCTTGTTCGTTCCAAAATAATGGGTTTGGTGACCCATTTGGTGACCCATTTGGTGACCCAAGATCCCAACCGATTTGGGGCTCTAGGGATGCAGGACCCGTGCCAGCCCAGCATCCCCAGTTGGGGTGTGGGACGCTGGCACTCGGAGCCCCCCTGGGGTGCTGACCCCTCACGGGTGATGCGAGAGAAGGGAGTTGAGCCAAAGTTTTTTGGGGGGGGACCGCGGGGAGGGAGACGGAGGCCGCAGGAGCGAAGGCTCCTTGGTTTCTCCTCTCTCTCCCTTTCTCCGGCTCCTTCCTCCCCTCCGGGCTGGACGTGCCCGGGCAGCGCCCGCTCCTTCGGCTCCCCTTGATGTTCCTCCCAAGCAGCCCCACGCCTGCCAGCAGCCTCCCGAGAAAAAAAATCAAAAAGGGATTTGGGAACCCGGGGGAGGACGGGGAGGGAAACCGGGGCGGGAGAAGGGGAACGGGACAAGTGAAACCGCCGCCGGGCACCTCCGGGCGCTCCCCGAGACCCACGTCGGCCACAGGCCTCATCCCCCCCAAGCTTCAAGCACAAGGTGCCAGCCCTGCACCCCCAAACACCCCAGCGCCCTTCGGAGACCAGCCCGAAGGCTCCCAACCCCGGGGTGCTCCCCACCCGCGGCCCCCAAAGGCTCGGAGCTCAGTTTGTGGGGGCGGCGTTGCCCCCCTCGGCCTCCCGCTTGCCTCCCTTGGCGGCGCTGGCTTCGCCGGCGCTTTTGGCTTCGCCGTCGGCGCCGTCCTTGGCGGCGTCGTGCGTCTTCATGTGCTTGCCCAGGTGGTCGCTGCGCATGAAGACGCGGCCGCAGACGGGGCAGGCGAACTTCTTGGCGCCCGTGTGGGTCTGGAGGTGCCGCTGGAGCTCGTCGGAGCGGGTGAAGCGCTTGCCGCAGAAGAGCCAGTTGCAGACGAAGGGGCGGTCGCCGCTGTGCCAGCGCAGGTGAGCCTTCAGGTGCGACGTCTTGGCGTAGGCCTTGCCGCAGCCCGGGATGTGGCAGTTGTGGAGGTGCTTGCGTTTGGCCCCCTCGGGGCACGGGCCGCCCCGCTCGGCCTCCTGGCAGTTGGGGCAGCGACAGGCCGCTTGCCCCCCGCCCCGCGCCACCGCCCGACGGGCACCTTTGGGGCGCCCCCCGCCCTCCGCCTCCGGCCCCCGCGACTCCGGGGGCCCCTCCAGCGCCTTGGCCCCCTCGGCTCCCAGCAGGTGCTGGCTGGGAGGGGGCAGCAGGTGGGTGGGGGGCGCGCAGAGCTGGGGGTCCCCCCCGCCGTACCCGCCTAGGCCCGGCGGCGGCAGCCCCGGGTGCCCCGGTACCTGCAGCCCCGCGCCCTGAGCTGGGGGGAGCTCCATCCAACTGGCTCCGGCGTGGAGATCCCACCAGTTGATGGCTCCTTCTTCACCGGGGGGGCCGGGATGGGGGGGTCGGAACCAGGAATCGTAGGGGTGCGCCATGTCCGGCGTGGCAGGGAGCAGCTTGGCGTAAGCGCCCTCGGCGGGCAGCTCTAAGCGCGAGGCGCCATGGGCCTCGAAGGTGCCGGGGTTGGCGAAGGCGGCGGCGGAGGAGGCGTCGGGCCCTGCCAGCGGCAGCTCCGGGGTTGGAAGCGGGGAGGAGAAGTCGGGGTGCGGGGAGGCCCCCAGCGGGGCGCTGCCGTGGGGCTGGAAGGGCTGCAGCGGCTGGAGATCCAGGTGGGTCGGGGAGGCCCGGGGGGCGTCCGAGGGTTGGGTCCCCAAAGAGCCACAGACGGCTGTCAGCATTGCGGGGCGGAGGCGCAGACACACCTGAGGGGGCAAAGAGGGGTTGGGGGGGAGAGGAGAGAGGTAAGAGAAGTGGGGGACACTCCCAAAAACCCTTTTCCCCTGTGCGCGTTGGCACCCGGAGAGGTTGGGCACTAGGACGAACTCTGGCACCAATTCCCATCCATGGGGATGGTCCATGGGGACATCCATGAGTTGGGGACACCCATGATTTTGAGACACCCATGATTTGAGGCCACTCATGATTTGGGGACATCCATGATTTGGGGACATCCATGATTTGGGGACACCCATGATCTGGGGACACCCATGATCTGGGGACAACCTCACCCCACTAAGAGGTTTTCTCCACTCTGCAGCCCCAGGATGGTGGCACCAGAGGGTCCCCCCCTCGTCACCCATCGCCCTGTGGACCCTCCTGCCAGCCCCAAAGGGGTTGTGAGCGATTCCGAACCCTAAAGAAGCCACCACCATCTGCCTTGTCACCTCACACGTCCCGTCACGGCCCCGCAACAAGCTGGGGTCCCCAAGGGGGTCCCCAAGCACCCTGTTCTCCCACCCTCAGCTCTGCTGGGAAACTCTAGCCATCCTTCATCCTTCCCCAAGCCCCACAAGGGAGCCCCCCCAAGCTGCTGGGGGGGGCTGGAACTCCTCGAGGAGGTGGATTTGCACCCCGAGACGTGCTGGCAGCGAGATGGGGTGCAGAGCAGGCTGTGAACCCCTGGGGAGCAGGGAGGCAGCGAACCCCTGGGGTTCAGCCCCCGAGCAGCTCTTTGAAGCCAGGTTCTGGTTGCCTTCCCCCCCCCCCCCACCCCAACCCCAGCACCCCCAGACCCCCCGGCAGCCGCTGCCTCCCCGGCACAGGGTGACTCACCGGGAGCTGCGCAAACCCCACTGGGGACGAGCCGCACCCCAATGTCGAAATCCACCTGCCGCCACCGGCTCCCGCCCCCCAAATTCCCACCCGCCCCCCCAGAACACCCCCAGAGCCTCCCACCAGCTCCCCGACACCTCCGGCCCACGCAGGACGGCGCAGACCCCAGGGGGGACACTTGGGGTGGGGGGATGAAGCATTTGGGGGTGGGGGGGTCCCTTACCCCAAGAGGCTTGGACACCCCCAAACCCCAGCACAGTGTGTCCAGGGCAAGGAGGGGGTCCCCAACACTGAACCCCCCCCCCCCCCACCTCAAGCTGAGTGCAGAAACCACTATTCCCTGCCAGGTGGCACTGGGGACAATGGGGGGACCCCAAAGATTGGGGTGGGAGGCAGGGGGTGCCAACCCCCCCCCACCCAAAGGGATGCACCCCCACTTGTGATACTGACACCAGGGACAGGATGAGCCCCCCCAGGGTCAGGGCAGGTTTTGGGGTGCTGCTCCTCATAAGGGGTCAGCCCTGCCCACTCCAACCCTGTTGGGGGGGGGGTCTTGGTGCCAATGTGGGGGGTTTGGGGACCATCTCTGCCTCCTGGGGGTCCAGCTCCCGCCCCAACAAGGTCCTGAGCTCACCCCCTCCAGCCCCCTAACCCCCCTCAGGTGCCAGATTGGGGTCACAACCGTGAACCCCCAAAGTCTTAACCCTTTGTGGGGCTATGGGGTGACAGCCTGTGCCTCCTGGGGACCCCAAGCCCCCAACCCCAAGGAGAAGGGACCTTCCGTGGGGCCCCCCCCCCTTGTGGCAGAGATGAGTGCCACAGCCCTCCCAGTGCTCCCCAATACCCCTCCCAGTTTGGGGGTGCCACTGGGACCGAGACCCCCCCCAGCTGGGGGTCGCATCCTGGCCTGCGCCGCTGGAACCAGGGAATAGCAACTGGGGCTGGGATGGGGGGGGATGGGGATTGGGGGGTGTGCTGGGACAGAGGTTTTGGGGATGAGGATTTTTGGGGGATGAGGGTTTTTTTGGGGGATGAGGGTGTTTTGGGGAGGAGAGGTTTGTTTGGGGATGAGGGTGTTTTTTGGGATGAGGGTGTTTTTTGGGGGGATGAGGGTGTTTTTGGGGGGGATGAGGGAGGTTTTGGGGGGGGATGAGGGAGGTTTTGGGGGGGGATGAGGGAGGTTTTGGGGGGGGATGAGGGAGGTTTGTGGATGAGGAGGTTTTTGGGGATGAAGGAGTTTTTGGGGGATGAGGGAGTTTTTGGGGGGATGAGGAAGCTTTTTTGGGGGATGAGGAAGCTTTTTGGGATGAGAGGTTTATTTGGGGAATGAGGGAGTTTTTTGGAGGATGAGGAAGCTTTTTGGGGGATGAGGAAGCTTTTTGGGGGATGAGGAAGCTTTTTGGGGGATGAAGGGGGAGCTTTTTGGGGGATGAAGGGGGAGCTTTTTGGGGGATGAAGGGGGAATGAGGGGCTTTTTGGGGATGAGGGTGTTTTGGGGGATGAGGGAGTTTTTTGGGGGGGACGAGGGAGTGTTTTTGGGATAAGGGTGTTTTTGGGGGACGAGAGAGTTTTTTGGGAATAGGGTTTATTTTGGGGGGAATAGGGTTTTTTTTGGGGGGAATGAGGGTTTTTTTTTGCGATGAGGGTTTTTTTGAATGGGGTTTGTTTGGGGGGAATGGGGTTTGTTTTGTGGGGGCAATGGGGTTTGCTCTGTGGGGGGAATGGGATATTTTTTAGGGGGGGAATGGGATATTTTTTGGGGAGGAATGGGATATTTTGAGGGGGTGGAATGGGATATTTTGAGGGGGTGGAATGGGATATTTTTTGGGGAGGAATGGGATATTTTTTGGGGAGGAATGGGATATTTTTTGGGGTGGAATGGGATATTTTGAGGGGGTGGAATGGGATAATTTTTGGGGAGGAATGGGATATTTTTGGGGGGTGGAATGGGATATTTTTGGGGGGTGGAATGGGATTGATTTTTTTGGGGGGGAATGGGCGATGCTGGGATGGATCCCCTCCCTTTCTCCCTACCCTATCCACCTGCCTCAGCCACGCACGGAACCTCCCGGAGCAATTTTTCCATCCGGGAATGATGACAAAAATCCCTCGGGTGTCCTGTGTTCCCCCCCCCCCCCCCCACCCTCCCCTCCTCCTTCTCCTCCTCCTCCCTGGCGACGCGCTTGGCCATTTCACCGCAGGGAAACTGAGGCACGGGGCAAGCACTGCGTCCCGTGAGTCACGGGCCAGGCTGGGCCCAGGCGGCTCTGCCCGTCTCCCAGCCCCACAAGTGCCTCGCCCCACGGCGGCTTCGCGAACGGGCCCTACCCGCAGCCCCAGAGGGATTCGGGGTCCCCCCAACCTGTGGCTCGGGAGCAGGACCCTTGGGGTGGGGGGGATTCCATGGGTTTAGGGGTGATGCGGTGGGTTTGGGGTGAGAATGCGGGTTTCAGGGGGAAGTTGTGGGGTTAGGAGTGAAGTTGTGGGGTTAGAGGTGAAGATGTGGGGTTTAGGGGTGAAGTTGTGGGGTTTAGGGGTGAAGATGTGGGGTTTAGGGGTGAAGATGTGGGGTTTAGGGGTGAAGATGTGGGGTTAGAGAGGGAGGTTTGGGGCTTGGGGGGTGATGCTGTGAAACTAGGGATGATATTCTGGGGTTAGGGGGAGATGGTTTGGGTTTAGGGGGTGATGGTTTGGGTTTAGGGGGTGATGGTTTGGGTTTAGGGGGAGATAAGTCAGGGTTAGGGGGCACAGTTTGGGGGTTGAGGGGTGATGCTCCAGGCTTAGGGGCTGAGTTTTAGAGTTTGAAGGGTGATAATTCAGATTCAGGGATGAAGTTTTGAGTTTGGAGGATGATAATTCAGGTTTAGGGGGTGAGCTTTGGGTTTGAGGGGCAATGGTCCAGGTTTGGGGGATGAAGCTTGGGAGTTGGGGAGGTGATAATTCAGGTTTAGGGGATGAAGTTTTGGATGTGGGGGATGATAATTCAGGTTTAGGGGATGAAGCTTTGGGTTTGAGGGACAATACTCCAGGTTTGGGGAATGAAGTTTTGGATTTGGGGGATGATATTTCAGGTTTAGGAGGTGAGATTTGGGGTTTAGGGGATGATAATTCAGGTTTGGGGGATGAAGCCTGGGGTTCGAGGGATGATGCTCCAGGTTTGGGGGATGAAATCTGGGACTTGGGGAGGGAATAATTCAGGTTTAGAGGATGAAGGTTTGAGTTTGGAGGATGATTATTCAGGTTTAGGGGGTGAGGTTTGGGATTTAGGGGGAGATGTGATAATTCAGGTTTAGGGGATGAAGCTTTGGGTTCAAGGGATGATGTTCCAGGTTTGGGGGATGAAGTTTGGGACTTGGGGAGGTGATAATTCAGGTTTAGGGGATAAAGCTTTGGGTTCGAGGGACAATACTCCAGGTTTGGGGAATGAAGTTTTGGATTTGGGGGATGATATTTCAGGTTTAGGGGGTGAGATTTGGTGTTTAGGGGATGATAATTCAGGTTTGGGGGATGAAGCTTTGGGTTCGAGGGATGATGCTCCAGGTTTGGGGGATGAAGTCTGGGACTTGGGGAGGGAATAATTCGGGTTTAGAGGATGAAGGTTTGAGTTTGGAGGATGATAATTCAGGTTTAGGGGGTGAGGTTTGGGATTTAGGGGGAGATGCTCCAGGTTTAGGGGATGAAGTTTTGGGTTTGAGGGGAAACGCTCCAGGTTTGGGGGATGAAGGTTTGAGGGACGATGCTCCAGGTTTGGGGGATGAAGCTTGGGACTTGAGGAGGTGATAATTCAGGTTTAGAGGATGAAGCTTTGGGTTTGAGGGATGAAGCTCCAGGTTTAGAGGATGAAGCTTTGGGTTCGAGGGACGATGCTCCCGGTTTGGGGGATGAAGTCTGGGACTTGGGGAGGTGATAATTCAGGTTTAGAGGATGAAGGTTTGGAGTTTGGAGGATGATAATTCAGGTTTAGGGGGTGAGGTTTGGGATTTAGGGGGAGATGCTCCAGGTTTGGGGAATGAAGCTTTGGGTTTGAGGGATGAAGTTGGGGACTTGGGGAGGTGATAATTCAGGTTTAGGGGATGAAGCTTTGGGTTCGAGGGACGATGCTCCAGGTTTGGGGGATGAAGTCTGGGACTTGGAGAGGTGATAACTCAGGTTTAGAGGATGAAGGTTTGGAGTTTGGAGGATGATAATTCAGGTTTAGGCAATGAAGCTTTGGGTTTGGTGGGAAATGCTCCAGGTTTAGGAGGTGAGGTTTAGGGGATGATAATTCAGGTTTAGGGGATGACGGGTTCGAGAACAATGCTCCTGGTTTGGGGGATGAAGCTTTGAGTTTGAGGGATGAAGCTTTGGGACTTGGGGAGGTGATAATTCAGGTTTAGAGGATGAAGTTTTGGAGTTGGGGGATGATAATTCAGGTTTAGGGGATGAAGATTTGGGTTCGAGGGATGATGCTCCAGGTTTGGGGGATGAAGTCTGGGACTTGGGGAGGTGATAATTCAGGTTTAGAGGATGAAGCTTTGAGTTTGAGGGATGATGCTCCAGGTTTGGGGGATGAAGTCTGGGACTTGGGGAAGTGATAATTCAGGTTGAGAGGATGAAGCTTTGGGTTTGAGGGGCGACACTCCAGGTTTAGGGGATGAAGGTTTGAGGGGTGATGCTCCAGGTTTGGGGGATGAAGTTTGGGACTTGGGGAGGTGATAATTCAGGTTTAGGGGATGAAGTTTTGAGTTGGGGGATGATAATTCAGGTTTAGGGGAAGAAGCTTTGGGTTCGAGGGGTGATGCTCCAGGTTTGGGGGATGAAGCTCTGGGTCTGGGGGCTGAAGGTTTGGGTTTGAAGGACGATGCTCCAGGTTTGGGGGATGAAAGTCTGGGTTTGAGGGACGATGCTCCAGGTGTAGGGGATGAAGCTTGGGACTTGGGGAGGTGCTAGTTCAGGTTTAGGGGATGAAGTTTTGGGTTTAGGGCGATGCCGCCCGTTCATCCCCTGCCACCCAACCCACAGCAAAGCTGCTTCGGGCCCGAGCGAAACTCCCTGGGGCTCTACTGGACGGGGCTGGGGGGGGGGGGGGGAACACAAGCTGCACCAGTTGTGGGGCTGGGGGCGAAACATCACCAGTTGTGGGGCTGGAAGAGCTGGAAAAAGGGGCCTGGGGGGCACAGGGCACAGGTTATGGGGCTGGTGGAGCAGAGAGCATCGGTCGGGGGAGACACGGTGCCGGTTGTGGGGCTGGAAAAGAGGGTTTGGGGGCACCCGGCACAGGTTATGGGGCTGGGGGGGCTGGAAAAGGGGGTCTGGGGGGCACCCGGCACCGGGTTTTGGGCTTGGAGGCTGGAAAAGGGGGTCTGAGGTGCTGGAAAAGGGGGTTTGGGGGGGGCACCCGGCACCAGTTGCGGAGCTGGAGGGGCTGGAAAAGGGGGTTTGGAGGGCATAGAGCTCTGATTGTGGGGCTGGAAAAGGGGTTCGGGGGGGCACCCGGCACAGATTATGGTGCTGGGGGGGCTGGAAAAGGGGTTCTGAGGGGAACCCGACACTGGTTATGGGGCTGGAGGGTCTGGAAAAGGGGGTCTGGGGAGCAGCCGGCACTGGTTTTTGGGCTTGGGGGCTGGAAAAGGGGTTCTGAGGTGCTGGAAAAGGGGTTCTGGGGGGCACCCGACACCGGTTATGGGGTTGGAGGGGCTGGGAAAGGGGGTTTGGGGGGCACCCAGCACTGGTTTGGGGGCTTGGAGACTGGAAAAGGGGGTCTGAGGTGCTGGAAAAGGGGGTCTGAGGGGCACCCGGTAAAGGTTATGGGGCTGGAGGAGACTGGGAAAGGGGTTCTGGGGGGCACCCGGCACCGGTTTGGGGTCTGGGGTGCTGGAAAAGGGGGCTTGGGGGGCACCCAGCACCGGTTTGGGGGCTGGAAAAAGGGGCCTGGGGGGCACCCAGCACCGGTTATGGGATTGGAGGGGCTGGAAAAGGGGGTCTGGGGAGCACCCGGCACTGGTTATGGGATCGGAGGGGCTGGAGAAGGGGGTTTGAGGGGCACCCGACACCGGGTTTTGGGGGTTGGAGGGGCTGGAAAGGGGGTTTGAGGGGCACCCAGCACTGGTTTGGGGGCTTGGAGGCTGGAAAAAGGGGTCTGAGGGGGCACCCGGCACCCGTTTTGGGGTCAGAGGGGCTGGAAAGGGGGGTTTGGGGGGCATCCGGCAAAGTTTACGGTGCTGGGGGGGCTGGAAAAGGGGGTCTGAGGTGCTGGAAAAAAGGGTCTGAGGGGGCACCCGGCACCGGTTTTGGGGTCGGAGGGGCTGGAAAAGGGGGTTTGAGGGGCACTCGGCACCGGTTTGGAGGCTGGAAAAAGGGAGCTGAGGGGAACCCGACACTGGTTATGGGGCTGGAGGGGCTGGAAAAGGGGGTTCGGGGGGGCACCCGACACCGAGTTTGGGGGCTTGGAGGCTGGAAAAGGGGGTCTGAGGTGCTGGAAAAGGGGGTTCTGGGGGGGCACCCGGCACAGGTTACGGTGCTGGGGGGGCCGGGAAAGGGGGTTTGGGGGGCACCCGGCAAAGGTTATGGTGCTGGAGGGGCTGGCATAGGGTGTCTGGGGGTCCCCACCTCCCGTCGGGGGTTGCCATCCCACCCGCCCCGTCTCCTCCCCCCCCCAGCTCTCGGGGTTCCCTCGTGGGGGTGGGTTTGGGGTGGTGGGGGGGGGGGGGGGGGGTTCCCCTGGGTACGTACGTGGGCGCAGGCTGCGGTGTCCCCGCGGGACCCTCGGCATGGGCCGCGCTGGGGCTCGGAGGGACCCGAGGGAGAGGGGACCCAACCCGGCCGGGAGAGCAGGAATGGCCGGCTCCGGCCCTGCCCCCCCCCGCCCCGCCCAGCCCCGCCCGGACCAGGTGCCATTAACCCGAGAGAGAGAGAGAGAGAAAGGGGGGGGGGGGGGGGAGCCTCACACGCGCCTCTCACACCACATCCCACACCCCCATCCTCTCACACCCCCTCTCACACCCCATCCTCTCACACCCCCTCTCATACACCCTCTCACACCCCCTCTCACACCACATCCCACACCCCATCCTCTCACACCCCCTCTCATACCCCATCCTCTCACCTCAGCCTTCTTGTCACCCCTCTTGGAACCCCCTCCTGTCACTCCCTCCTGTCACCCCCTCCTGTCACCCCCCGTCACCCTCTCTTTTCACCCCCTCCTGTCACTCCCTATGTCACCCCCTCCTGTCACCCCCTGTCACCCTCTCTTTTCACCCCCTCCTGTCACTCCCTATGTCACCCCTTCCTGTCACCCCCTGTCACCCCCTCTTGGAACCCCCTCCTGTCACTCTCTATGTCACTCCCTCCTGTCACCCCCTGTCACCCCCTCTTGGAACCCCCTCCTGTCACTCCCTATGTCACTCCCTCCTGTCACCCCCTGTCACCCCCTCTTTTCACCCCCTCCTGTCACTCCCTATGTCACCCCCTCCTGTCACCCTCTCTTTTCACCCCCTCCTGTCACTCCCTATGTCACACCCTCCTGTCACCCCCTCCTGTCACCCCCTCCTGTCACCCCCTGTCACCCTCTCTTTTCACCCCCTCCTGTCACCCACTCCTGTCACTCCCTCTGTCACCCCCTCCTGTCACCCCCTGTCACCCTCTCTTTTCACCCCCTCCTGTCACCCCCTCCGTACATCCTGTCTTGTCACCCCCTCCTGTCACCCTCTCTTTTCACCCTCTCCTGTCACTCCCTCTGTCACCCCCTCCTTGCACCCCGTCTTGTCACCTCGTCCTGACACCCCCTCCTGTCACCCCCTCTTTTCACCCCCTCCTGTCACTCCCTATGTCACCCCCTCCTGTCACCCCCTGTCACCCTCTCTTTTCACCCCCTCCTGTCACTCCCTATGTCACCCCCTCCTGTCACCCCCTCTTTTCACCCCCTCCTGTCACTCCCTATGTCACCCCCTCCTGTCACCCCCTGTCACCCTCTCTTTTCACCCCCTCCTGTCACTCCCTATGTCACCCCCTCCTGTCACCCCCTGTCACCCTCTCTTTTCACCCCCTCCTGTCACTCCCTATGTCACCCCCTCCTGTCACCCCCTGTCACCTCCTCTTGGAACCCCCTCCTGTCACTCCCTATGTCACTCCCTCCTGTCACCCCCTGTCGCCCTCTCTTTTCACTCCCTCCTGTCACCCCCTCCTGTCACTCCTTCTGTCACCCCCTCCTGTCACCCCCTGTCACCCTCTCTTTTCACCCCCTCCTGTCACCCCCTCCGTACATCCTGTCTTGTCACCCCCTCCTGTCACCCTCTCTTTTCACCCTCTCCTGTCACTCCCTCTGTCACCCCCTCCTTGCACCCCGTCTTGTCACCCTGTCCTGACACCCCCTCCTGTCACCCCCTCTTTTCACCCCCTCCTGTCACTCCCTATGTCACCCCCTCCTGTCACCCCCTGTCACCCCCTCTTGGAACCCCCTCCTGTCACCCCCTCCTGTCACTCCCTCTGTCACCCCCTCCTTGCACCCCGCCTTGTCACCCTGTCCTGACACCCCCTCCTGTCACCCTCTCTTTACACCCTCTTTTTTCACCCCCTCCTGTCACCCGCTCTGTCACCAGTCTTGTCACCCCCTCCTGTCACCCCATCCTGTCACCTCAGCCTTCTTGTCACCCCTCTTGGAACCCCCTCCTGTCACCCCATCCTTACACCCTGTCTTGTCACCCCACCCTGACACCCACCCCTGTCACCCCCTCCTGTTACTCCCTCTGTCACCCCCTCCTCACACCCTGCCCTGTCACTCTCTCTTTTCGCCCCATCCTGTCACACCTCTTGTCACCCCCTCCTGTCACCCTGTCCTCTCACCCCCTGTTATAACCCTATCCTGACACCCACTCTGTCACCCCATCCTGTCACCCCCTCCTGTCACTTCATCTTGCCACCCCTCTTGTCACTCCCTCTATCACCTCTCTTGTCATCCCCTCTGCCACCCCCTCCTGTCACCCCCTCCTACCACCTCCTCCTGTCACGCCTGTTGTAATACTATCCTGACACCCCCTCCTGATGCCCCCTCCTGCTACCCTCTCTGTCACCCCCTCCTGTCACCCCCTCCTCCCACCCCCTCTTTTCATCCCCTCTGGCATGTTGTAACCTCACCCTGTCACCCTCCAGTTGTCACCCCTGTCCTGTCACCCCTATCCTGTCAGCCCCTCCTGTCACCCCCTCTGTCACCCCCTCCTACCATCCTCTGTCTATCACCCCTTGCTGCCACCCCTCAAACTGCCACCCCCTCCCGTCACCTCCTCTTGTCACCCCCACCCTGCTACCCCAAGGTCCCCACCAAGCCCCCCTCATCTGCGTGACCCCCGTGGGGACCCCACTAAGATGTCCCCTCACCCTGGGGGTGTCACCCGGGGGCGGCCGCCTGCTCGTGTCCCCAGGGCCATCACCCATCGAGGTGACCTCCTCATATCCCCATCCTGATGTCCTTTTCCCAGTGTCCCCATGCTGGTGGCCTCATCCCAGGGTCCCTTTCCCAGTGTCCCCATCCTGGTGTCCCCATCCTAATGTCCCCATCCAGTGGTCCTAATCCCAAAGTCCCCATCCTGCTGTCCTCATCCCAGTGTCCCCATCCCAGACCCCCCCCTTCCCAGTGTCCCCATCCTGATGTCCCCATCCCAATGTCCCCATCCTATGGTCCTAATCCCAAAGTCCCCATCCTGGTGACCCCATCCCAATGTCCCAATCCTATGGTTCCCCATCTATGTGTCTTTATTCCAAAGTCCCCATCCCAGTGTCCCCATCCAGGGGTCCTTATCCCAAAGTCCCCATCCTGGTGACCCCATCCCAATGTCCCAATTCTATGGTTCCCCATCTATGTGTCTTTATCCCAAAGTCCCCATCCCAGTGTCCCCATCCAGGGGTCCTTATCCCAAAGTCCCCATCCTGGTGTCCCCATCCCAATGGCCCCATCCAGTGGTCCTAATCCCAAAGTCCCCATCCTGGTGTCCCCATCCCAGTGTCCCCATCCTGATGTCCCCATCCCACTGTCCCCATCCCACTGTCCCCATCCTATGGCCCCCATCCAGGTATCCTTATCCCGGTGTCCCCATCCTGGTGTCCCCATCCCAATGGCCCCATCCTACGGTCCTTATCCCAAAGCCCCCATCCTGGTGTCCCCTCCCTGTGTTCCCCATCCCAACGTCCCCATCCGACACATCTCATCCCATTTCCATGGAGTAAATGGGACGCGTGGAGGGGACAAGTTTGGGAGTCACCAGGCAAGGATCAGGATGGGGACACAGCCCCATGGACACCCTTTGTGGGCCAAGGGGAACCCATCCCGCTCCAAAGCCCCAAAGGGGCTTTGGAGCGGGATGGGTTCCCCTTGGCCCATGAGGTGCTGGTTCCTCTCCAGAGCCGAGATGTCTCCGAGCGCGTCCGTGGGATCCCACATCTCCTGGACAGGGCGGAGGAGGGTGCGGGGAACTCCTTCCCCCCAGGGAAAACTCTCCTGGTTTTCATCATCGTCATCCCAGCGATGGCTCCACCAGCGCCGCAAAAAAAAAAAAAATATATATATATATATATATATATATATATATAATCTGTGGCTCTCCGTGGGGTGAGAGTGGCCTCACGTCTTGGCCAGGACACTGGGGTGGGGACACCAGGATGGGGACTTGGGGATAAGGACACCTGGATGGGGACTATAGGATGGGGCCATTGGGATGGGGACACCAGGATGTGGACACTGGGATGGGGGCTCTGGGATGATGACACTGTCATGGGGACACTGGGATGGGGCCTCTGGGATGAGGCCACCAGCATGGGGACACTGGGATGGGGACACCAGGATGGGGACTTTGGGATAAGGACCCCTGGATAGGGGACCATAGGATGGGGACACCAGGATGTGGGCAGTGGGATGGGGGCTCTGGGATGAGGTCACCAGCGTGGGGACCATAGGATGGGGACACCAGGATGGGGACTTTGGGATTATGACCCCTGGATGGGGACCATAGGATGGGGACACCAGGATGTGGACACTGGGATGGGGACCCTGGGATGAGGCCGCCAGCATGGGGACACTGGGATGGGGACACCAGGATGGGGACTTTGGGATTAGGACACCTGGATGGGGACCATAGGATGGGGACACCAGGATGTGGGCAGTGGGATGGGGGCTCTGCGATGAGGTCACCAGCGTGGGGACACTGGGACGGGGACTTTGGGATTAGGACCCCTGGATGGGGACCATAGGATGGGGGACACCAGGATGTGGACACTGGGGCGGGGGCTCTGGGATGAGGCCACCAGCATGGGGACACTGGGATGGGGACACCAGGATGGGGACTTTGGGATTACGACCCCTGGATGGGGACCATAGGATGGGGACATCGGGATGGGGACACCAGGATGTGTACACTGGGGTGGGGGCTCTGGGATGAGGCCACCAGCATGGGGACACTGGGATGGGGACATCAGGATGGGGATTTGAGGATGGGGTTCCAGTCCTCCTCCCGATCCCGATCCCAGTCCCCATCCCAATCGCAGTCCCCCTTCCTGACCCCAGTCCCCATCCCAGTCCCAGTCCCTGTCCCCATCCCAGTCGCAGTCCCCATCCTGATCCCAGTCTCCATCCCAATCCCAGTCCCCATCCCTGTCCCTGCTCTGCCCCTTGATGATCTCGGTGGGGTCGGGGCTCACCCTGCGCCCCTTTCATTCTGGGCTCTCCTCCCAGTCTCCCCAGTGCTCCAGGCACCATGGGAGGACTGGGGGGATTGGGGAGGAAGGGGCTCTTGGAGCCACCTTGAGCGGAGTTGGAGCCCCAGCTGGGAACACACACGGGGCAGATGGACAGAGGGACAAAGGGACAAAGGGAAGGAGAAATGGATGAGTGGCCAGAGAGAGGGAGGAATGGAAGAATGGATGGACAGAGGAGTGGAAGGACGGAGGGAAGGAGCGATGGATGGACAGACGGATGGAGAGACAGAGGGATGGAAGGATGGAGGGATGGAGAGATCTGGATGGACAGAGGGATGGAGGGAGGGAGGGAGGGAGGGATGGATGGATGGATGGATGGATGGATGGATGGATGGATGGACGGAGGGATGGACAGAAGAACAGAGGGAGGGAAGGAAGAATGGATGGACAGAGGGACAAAAGAGTGGAAGGATGGAGGGATGGATGGACAGAGGGACAGAAGGACAGAGGGATGGAAGGATGGAGGGATGGAGAGATCTGGATGGACAGAGGGACGGAAGGATGGAGGGATGGATAGGGGATGGACGGACAGGGGGATGGACAAAGGAACAGAGGGAGGGAGGGAAGAATGGATGGACAGAGGGACAAAAGAGTGGAAGGTTGGAGGGATGGATGGACAGAGGGACGGAGGGACAGAGGGATGGAAAGATGGAGGGATGGAGGGATGGAGGCATGGATAGGGGATGGATGAACAGAGGGATGGACAAAGGAACAGAGAGAGGGAAGAATGGATGGACAGAGGGACAAAAGAGTGGAAGGATGGAGGGATGGATGGACAGAGGGACGGAGGGACAGAGGGATGGAGAGATCTGGATGGACAGAGGGATGGAGGGACAGAGGGATGGAGAGATCTGGATGGACAGAGGGATGGAGGGAAGGAGAGATGGAAGGATGGAGGGATGGATAGGGGATGGATGGACAGGGGGATGGACAAAGGAACAGAGGGAGGGAAGAATGGATGGACAGAGGGACAAGAGCAGAAGGACGGAGGGAAGGAGCGATGGATGGACAGAGGGATGGAGGGACAGAGGGATGGAAGGATGGAGAGATGGAGAGATCTGGATGGACAGAGGGATGGAGGGATGCAGGGATGGAAGGATGGAGGGATGGATAGGGGATGGATGGACAGAGGGATGGACAAAGAAAGAGAGGGAGGGAGGGAAGAATGGATGGACAGAGGGACAAAAGAGTTGAAGGATGGAGAGATGGAGGGATAGAGAGATAGAGGGATAGAGGGATGGATGGATGGATGGACAGAGGGATGGATGAACAGAGGGATGGAGAGACAGAGGTGTGGACAGAACAGAGGAGGAGAGGCGCCTCCTGGTCCTCCGGGGCCGGAGGCTGAAGGAGGAGGAGGAGGGGACGAGGCCCCAGGCCCTGGGAGGATGTTGGGGGTCGGAAGGGGCCCCTCCTGGCCCCAGGGCAGCCAACTTCAAAGGGCCTGGGGAAGGGGCGGCAATTTCCTCCACTGCCATAAAAGAAATTGGTGTTTGCGGAGAGAGGGGGCAGGGGTGTCACCCACACGCGTGTGCAAGCGTGTGCAGGGGGGGGCGTAAGACCCCCATGCTGCACCATGTCCCCGTGTGCATGCGTGTGCACACATCTAGGGGTGTCACATGCATGTGTGTGCATGCGTGTGCAGGGAGGTGTGAGCCTCCTGTACTGCACCAGCTCCCTCTGAACATGCATGTGCACACGTGTGTGTCAGCAGGTGCCACATCCATGTGTGTGCACATGTGCGCAGGGAGGTGTGAGCCTCCTGTACTGCACCAGGTCCCTCTGAACATGCATGTGCACACGTGTGTGTGAGCAGGTGCCACATCCATGTGTGTGCACGCGTGTGCAGGGAGGTGCAAGCCTCCTGTCCTGTGCCAGGTCCTGCTGAACATGCATGTGCATGAGTGTGCATGCTGGGGGTGCCACCTCCACGCGTGTGCAAGGGGTTGTGAGCCCCTCGTACTGTGCCAGCTCCCTCTGTGCATGTGTGTGCGCACACGTGCATGCTAGGGGTGCCACCTCCACGCGCGTGCAGGGGGTTGTGAGCCCCTGTGAGCCCATGGATGTACTGGGAGAGGGACACGGGGATGCACTGGGGATGGGACAACAGATGCTTTGGGAAAGGGACACGGATGCTTTGGGAAAGGGACACTGGCCTATACTGGGAAAGGGACACTGGGATGTACTGCAGATGGCACCCTGGCATGTACTGGGGATGGGACCCTGGGATGTACTGGGAAAGGGGCACTGGGATGCACTGGGAATGGGACATATGGATGTATTGGGAAAGGGACACTGGGATGTAACAGGAAAGGGATGCTGGGATGCACTGGGAAGGGGACACTGGAATGTATTGGGGATGGGACACATGGATGTACTGGGAAAGGGACACATGGAGGTAACAGGAAAGGGACACTGGGATGCACTGGGAAGGGGACACTGGGATGTACTGGGAAGGGGACACTGGGATGCACTGGGAAGGGGACACTGGAATGTATTGGGAACGGGACACAAGGAAGTACTGGGAAAGGGATACTGGAATGCACTGGGGATGGGACACATGGATGTACTGGGAAAGGGACACTGGGATGTACCGGGAATGGGACATATAGATGCACTGGGAAAGGGACATTGGGATGTACTGGGGATGGGACACATGGATGTACTGGGAAAGGGACACTGGGATGCACTGGGGATGGGACAGCAGATGCTTTGGGGATGGGACAGCAGATGCTTTGGGGATGGGACACGCGTGTGCAGGGGTGGGGGTGTGAACCCCCCACGCTGCGCCAGGCCCTCCCCGTGTGTGCGTGTGTGCGTGCGCCCACGCCTGTGGGATTGGGGTGCCCGGGGAGCCTGTGGGGCTGCGCCGTCTGGGTCGCCCCAGCCCCAGGGGAGCCCCAAGAGCAGCCGTGGGGCTCAGACAGGGAGAGCCTGGATCCTGCCGGCAGGTTTTGGGGGTGCTGGGCCCAGACAGCCCCAAGGCGGTGACGCTGGGGCTGGAAGCCCTGCGGGTGCAGCCAGAGCCAAAGGTGGGGGGAACCCTGAGCCTGCTGGGAATAATTCCAGTTAGATCAGGGATTTGGGGGGGCCCTGGGCACTCTCAGCTCCGTGGGGCGCAGACGGAACTGGGGGGGACCCTGAGCCTGCTGGGTTGGCACAGTGGGAATGATTCCAGTTGGATCAGGGATTGGGAGGGGGGAGCAGGTGCTCCCAGCCCCATAGGATGCTCACAGCATCCACAGGGATCTCACAGCCCCATAGGATGCTCACAGCCCTATACACTGCTCATAGCCCCATAGGATGCTTCCAGCCCCATGGGGGGGGTCTTCCAGCCCCATAAGCTGCTCACACACCTCCCCACAGGACACCTCACAGCCCCACAGGATGCTCATAGACCCCATGGAGGGGGGTGGGGTTCACAGTCCCATAGGTTGCCCCTAGCCCCATAGGATGCTCCCAGTCCCATAGATTGCTCACAGCCCCATAGACTGCTCACAGCTCCATAAGATGCTCCCAGTCCCCGTGTGGATCTCACAGCCCCATAGGTTGCCCCCAGCCCCATAGGTTGCCCCTAGCTCCATAAGATGCTCACACACCTACCCACAGGACACCTCACAGCCCCACAGGATGCTCATAGACCCCACTGGGGCATTGTTCACAGCCCTATAGGATGCTCCCAGCCCCATAGATTGCTCCCAGCCCCATAGATTGCTCACAGCTCCATAAGATGCTCCCAGTCCCCGTGGGGATCTCACAGCCCCATAGGTTGCCCCTCTCCCCATAGGATGCTGACAGCCCCATACGCTGCCCACAGCCCCATAGGATGCTCCCAGCCCCCATGGAGGTCTTGCAGCCCCATAGGATGCTCACAGCCCCATAAGGTGCTCACAGACCCATAGGATGCTCACAGACCCTATGGGGAAGGTCTCCCTGCCCCATACACTGCCCTCAGCCCCATAGGATGTCCACAGCCCCATAGGATGCTCACACCCCTTCCCATAGGATGCTCCCAGCCCCATAAGTTGCTCCCAGCCCCATACGATGATCCCAGCCCCATAAGATGCTCACACCCCTTCCCATAGAATGCTCCCAGCCCCATAGGCTGCCCCCAACCCCATAGGATGCTCCCACCCCTCCCCATAGGATGCCCCCAGCCCCATAAGACGCTCACACCCCTCCTCATAGGATGCTCCCAGCCCCATAAGGTGCTCACAGACCCATAGGCTGCCCCCAGCCCCATAAGATGCTCACACCCCTCCCCATAGGCTGCTCCCAGCCCCAAGCACCCTTGACTAGCCAAGGCCCAGCACCCACCACAGGATCCCTCTACCCCAACTGGGACCTCCAAATCCTTGGGAAGGCACCAAGAAGAGGGACAATATCTTGTCCCCAAGCTGTGCCGTCGCGGCCGATGAGCGCCCAGCCCCGTGCCAGCCCTCGTGGCCCCCGGGGACGCAGCGGTAGCTGCGTCCCCGGGGGCCACGAGGGCTGGCACGGGGCTGCCCGTTTGTCCCCAAGGAGAAGCTCAAAGTAGGGAATCCACCCATTGGAGATATCTCCCGGGATTATCGCGACGGGTTTCCCCTGCCCACGGTGCCCCGAGGGAGCGTTTCTCACCGGGGAAGGGTGTCGGGACTCGGCCTTGGCGACGCGGCGATGGGAGCAGTTGGGTTGGGTGCGGGTTGAGCGCCGGGCGTTTAATTAGCGTAATCGGGTTGCTCGATCTGAGTGAGCCCAACCGGCCTCGGCTGTCAGTCAACCCCAGTGGGGAAATCCTGCCTGGTACGGAGAGAGAGATCGGGGATGCGGGATGGGGTGGGACGTTGGGATGGCTTGGGAAAGGGGCACTGGGATGGACTGGGAAAGGGACACTGGGATGGACTGAGAAAGGGACACTGGGATGTGCTGGGCATGGGATATATGGATGGACTGGGAAGGGGACACATGGAGGTAACAGGAAAGGGACACTGGGATGTGCTGGGAAAGGGACACTGGGATGAACTGGGAAGGGGACACTGGGATATACTGGGAAAGGGACACTGGGATGGACTGGGAAAGGGACACTGGGATGTATTGGGAAAGAGACACTGGGATGTATTGGGGATGGGACATTGGGATGGACTGGGAAAGGGACATTGGGATGTACTGGGAAGGGGACACTGGGCTGCACTGGGAAAGGGACACTGGGATGTGACAGGAAAGGGACATTGGGATGTGCTGGGAAAGGGACATTGGGATGTGCTGGGAAGGGGGCACTGGGATGGACTGGGAAAGGGACACCGGAATGTATTGGGAAGGAGACACTGGGATGTATTGGGGATGGGACACTGGGCTGCACTGGGAAAGGGACACTGGGATGTGCTGGGAATGGGATATGTGGATGGACTGGGAAAGGGACATTGGGATGTGCTGGGGATGGGACATACGGATGCACTGGGAAAGGGACACATGGAGGTAACAGGAAAGGGACATTGGGATGTGCTGGGAAAGGGACACTGGGATGAACTGGGAAGGGGACACTGGGATGCACTGGGAAAGGGACACATGGAGGTAACAGGAAAGGGACACTGGGATGTACTGGGAAAGGGACACTGGGATGTACTGGGAAAGGGACACTGGGATGCACAGGGAAGGGGACACTGGAATGTATTGGGGATGAGACACATGGCTGTACTGGAAAAGGGACACTGGGATGTACTGGGAAAGGGACATTGGGATGCACTGGGCATGGGACAACAGATGCTTTGGGGCTGGGACACTGCTTTGGGAAAGGGACACTGGCCTATACTGGGAAAGAGACATTGGGTTGTACTGGGAAAGGGACACTGGGATGTGCTGGGGATAGGACACTGGGATGTACTGGGAAAGGGACATCAGGATGTACAGGGAATGGGACATATAGAGGTAACAGGAAAGGGACACTGAGATATACTGGGAAAGGGACACTGGGTTGTGCTGGAGATGGGACACATGGATGTACTGGGAAGGAGACACTGGGATGCACTGGGAAGGGGACACATGGATGTACTGGGAAAGGGACACTGGGACATGCCGGGGATGGGACATTGGGATGGACTGGGAAAGGGACACTGGGGTATACTGGGGATGGGATACAGATGCTTTGGGAAAGGGACACTGGGATGTGCTGGGAAGGGGACACTGGGATGTACTGGGGATGGGACAACAGATGCTTTCGGAAAGGGACACTGGGATGTACTGGGAAGGAGACACTAGGATGCACTGGGAAAGGGACACTGGGATGTACTGGGAAAGGGACATTGGGATGTAATGGGAAAAGGGACACTGGGATGTGCTGGGAATGGGACACATGGATGCTCTGGGAAAGGGACATTGGGATGTACTGGGAAAGGGACACTGGGATATACTGGGGATGGGATACAGATGCTTTGGGAAAGGGACACTGGGATGTACTGAGAAAGGGACAGTGGGATGTGCTGGGAAGGAGACACTGGGATAGACTGGGAAAGCGACACTGGGATGTACTGGGGATGGGACACAGGGATGTACTGGGAAAGGGTCACAGGGATGCACTGGGAAAGGGACACTGGGATATACTGGGGAATGGGACAACAGATGCTTTGGGAAAGGGACACTGAGATGTACTGGAAAAAGGGACACTGGAATATACTGGGGATGGGACAGAGATGCTTTGGGAAAGGGACACTGGGATATACTGGGAAAGGGTTGTCCCCGTCACTGGCTGCTCCCCGGGAAGAGCTCTGGCAAATCCACTTTCTAGCTCTGTGCAGAAACCATTAGTCCTGGTTAAGGAGCTGGCCCAGGCCGGGCTGGCGGCTGAGGAGGTGCCGTAATTGCCGTAATTGCGCGTGGGCTCGGGCGCACTGCCCAACGCGGCACAGCCAGCTGGCACGCGGCACGGGGAGGTGGCAGCAGGCTCGGGGACCGTGGGCGATGGCATGTCCCCGCGCCGGGTCCTCCCAGTGCCACCTGGCTCTGCAGGGGTCCCGGCTGCTGGACCTGCGTCCCCATCTCGACATCCTAACCCTGCTGTACCAACCCATGTGTCCCTGTCACCCATCTCGCTCTGTGCACGTGTCCTCTTCCCCATCCATGTCCCCATCTCGACATCCTAACCCTGCTGTACCAACCCATGTGTCCCTGTCACCCGTCTCGCTCTGTGCACGTGTCCTCTTCCCCATCCATGTCCCCATCTCGACATCCTAACCCTGCTGTACCAACCCATGTGTCCCTGTCACCCGTCTCGCTCTGTGCACGTGTCCTCTTCCCCATCCATGTCCCCATCTCGACATCCTAACCCTGCTGTACCAACCCATGTGTCCCTGTCACCCGTCTCGCTCTGTGCACGTGTCCTCTTCCCCACCCATGTCCCCATCCCAGTCTCGCCACAGGGACCTGTGTCCCCATGTCCCTTTGTCTATATCCCCAGCCCATGTCCTCATCTCAGTCTCACTTCATAGACCAGTGTCCCCATGTCCCTTTGTTCATATCCCAGCCTGTGTCCCCATCCCAGTCTCACTTCATGGACCTGTGCCCCCATGTCCCTTTGTCCATATCCCAGCCTGTGTCCCCATCCCTGTCTCGTCGGAGGGACCTGTGTCCCGATGTCCCCATGTCTCCATCCCGGTCTCACTTCATGGACCTGTGTCCCCATGTCCCTTTGTCCATGTCCCAACCCGTGTCCCCATCTCAGTCTCGCCTCATGGACCTGTGTCACCATGTCCCTTTGTCTACATCCCAGCCTGTGTCCCCATCCCAGTCTCGTCGCAGGGACCTGTGACCCCATGTCCCTTTGTCCATATTCCCAGCCTGTGTCCCCATCCCAGTCTCACCACAGGGACTTGTGTCTCTATGTCCCCATGTCCCCATCCCAGTCTCACTTCACGGACCTGTGTCCCCATGTTCCTCTGTCCATATCCCAACCCGTGTCCCCATCCCAGTCTCACCGCCTGGACCTGTGTTACCACATCCCTATGTCTCCATCCCAGTCTCACCACAGGGACTTGTGTCACCATGTCCCCATGTCCCCATCCCAGTCTCACTTCATGGACCAGTGTCCCCATCTCCCTCTGTCCATATCCCAACCCGTGTCCCCATCCCAGTCTCACTTCATGGACCAGTGTCCCCATGTCCCTCTGTCCATATCCCAACCCATGTCCCCATCCCAGTCTCACTTCATGGACCAGCGTCCCCATGTCCCTCTGTCCATATTCCAACCCGTGTCCCCATCCCAGTCTCACCTCATGGACCAGTGTCCCCATGTGCCCATGTCCCTCTGTCCATATTCCAACCCGTGTCCCCATCCCAGCCTCACCACATGGACCTGTGTCACCACATCCCGATGTCTCCATCCCAGTCTCACTTCATACACCTGTGTCACCATGTCCCTTTGTCCATGTCCCAGACAGTGTCCCCATCCCAGTCTCACTTCATGGACCTGTGTCCCCACGTCCCTCTGTCCATATCCCAACCCATGTCCCCATCCCAGTCTTGCTGTGCCAACCTGTGTGTCCCTGTCCCAGTCTCAAGGACCTGTGTCCCCATGTCCCCATGTCCCCATGTCCCCATGTCCCCGTCCCAGCCTTGATGAGGTCCCCGTCCCCCTCTTGCTGCACAGACCCTTGTCCCTCGGGCCCGTGTGTCCCCGTCCCCACTGGCTGCACAGCAGTGACACGGCTGGAACCACCTAGATGGCTTTTCCCAGGTCTGGTGACAGCGATCGTGCCCGCGCTCGCGTCCGCGCTGGGCTCCCAGCCGAAAGCCGCGTCACTGCCCGCCTGGGGAAACTGAGGCAGGGAGCGGCAGGCTGGGACTTGTCCCGGCAGCCAGGGCGGGAGCGCCGGGAGCGGAGCCGAGGCCGCGTGGGCACCCAGCCAGCCGGTGGCCCTTGGGCATCGCTCCCTCCTGCCACCCCCCTGCCTGCCTGGGGTCCCCCCGTGGGGCTGGACCCGCTCCCCTCGCCCTCACACGGCTGGGGTGGCAGCTCCTCATCCTCTGGGGACCCCACATCGGGTGGCACCGGTGACCCCAGCCCCCTCATACAGCTCTTTTTGATAGGAATGGTTGGACTAGAAGATCCGATGGGTCCCTTCCAACCTGGTTGTTCTATGATTCTATGATTCTGCCCCACACATCCCCACCCCAAGCCCCCCCACCCCCACCCCACTGCGGTCAGACCCACCGTGGGGTCCCCTCTGCGATGCTGCTTGGGGATCCCGGTGCTCCCTGGGCTGTGGGGGTCCCACTGTGGGGCTGTGGGGTGGGAAATGGGGTCCGGGGCCAGCCACGGCCTAGCCACGACCCACATGTGTGCGTCCCCATTCCTACATGGAGGATGACGCCGGTGTCAGGAGCATCGATGCCACCCGAAGTCTTTACGAGCTTGGCCAGAGCTGGGTCCCGGGGAACCCTGCTGGGCACCTAGCCCCAGTGCTCCCCATCGCTCTGCATTGCTCCCCTTCGCTCTTCTTTGCTTCCCATCGATCCCCATCACTCCACTTTGCTCCTCCTTGCTCTCCATCACTCTCCTTCACTCTCCATCACTCCCCTTCGCTCTTCATCACTCCCCTTCACTCTCCATCACTCCCCTTCACTCTCCATCACTCCCCATCACTTCTCTTCACTCCTCCTCACTCCCTTTTGCTCCCCACTGCTCCCTTGCACTCTCCATCACTCCCTTTCACTCTCCTTCACTCCCCTTTGCTCCCTCTCACTCCCCTTTGTTTCCTTTCACTCCCCTTCGCTCCCTCTTGCTCCCCTTCTCTCCCCTTTACTCCCTCTCGCTCCCCTTCTCTCTCCTTTGCTCCCCATCACTCCCCTTCTCTTCACTTCCCATCTCTCCTCATCACTGCCTTTCACTCCCCTTTGCTCCCCATCTCTCCTCATCGCTCTCTTTCACTCTCCATCACTACCCTCTCCTCCCCATCACTCGCCCTTGCTCTCCTTCGCTCCCTTCCAATCTCCATCGCTCTCCTTTGCCCCATTTCCCTCCCCATTGCTCCCCTTCACTCCCCATCGCTCCCCTTCACTCCTCATCACTCCTCTCCCCATCGCTCCCCATCCCTCCCCATCGCTCCCCTTCCCTCCCCATTACTCCCCTTCTCTCCCCATTGGTCCCCATCCCTCTCCATCACTCCTCTTCTCTCCCCATCGCTCCCCATCCCTCCCCATTGTCCCCCATCCATCCCCATTGCTCCCCTTCTCTCCCCATCGCTCCCCTTCCCTCCCCATTGCTCCCCTTCACTCCCCATCACCCCTCTTCTCTCCTCATTGCTCCCCTTCCCTCCCCATCGCTCCTCTTCACTCCCCATTGCTCCCCTTCACTCCCCATTGCCCCCCATCCCTCCCCATCGCTCCCCTACACTCCCCATCGCTCCCCTTCACTCCTCATCACTCCTCTCCCCATTGCCCCCCATCCCTCCCCATTGCCCCATCCATCCCCATTGCCCCCCTTCACTCTCCATCGCTCCCCTTCCCTCCCCATTGCTCCCCTTCCCTCCCCATCGCTCCCCTTCACTCCCCATCGCTCCCCTTCACTCCTCATCACTCCTCTCCCCATTGCCCCATCCCTCCCCATTGCCCCCCATTCATCCCCATTGCTCCCCTTCTCTCCCCATCGCTCCCCTTCACTCCCCATTGCTCCCCTTCACTCCCTATCACTCCCCATCCCTCCCCATTGCTCCCCATCCCTCCCCATCACTCCCCTTCACTCCCCATCGCTCCCCTTCTCTACCCATCACCCCTCTTCTCTCCCCTTTGCCCCCCATCCCCCTGTGCCCCACAGCAGGACGAGGAGCGAGGCCCTGCCAAGCGCTCTCTCCCCATCCACGGCACCTGCACCCCCAGAGCCGCTGGCAGGACCCCCCCTCTCGGGGCTGGGGGGGCCGGGGCGGGGGTCGAGGCGCCGGTGCCAGGCGGTGAGTAAGCAGGAGCATGAGGAGGGGAGGTAATTAAAAGGGAGGCACTCGCCACAGCAAGTTCCCACAAATGAAGGCCCCGCGGCCATAGACACTGCACAACAAAGCACCGAGCAATTATTTGGCTCCAGTGGGAGGTTCTGGTCCCGTGGGGGCTGGAGCCAGCTGGGCACCCCGGGGCTCGGGGGGGGGGGGGGGGGCTGGCAAGGGGCAGGGGGGCGGGAGGCATTGGGGACCCCCCAGCCCTGCATGGGATGGGGAGGTGAGAGGCACCAGGGACTCCCCATCCCCTTATGGGGTCATGGGGGCAGTAGGGACCCCCAGTCTTGTACAGTAACCGGAGCTACTGGGGACCTCCCAGTGCATCATAGGGTCAGCGGGTATTGGGGACCCCCCCAGCCCTGCATGGGATGGGGAGGCGAGAGGCACCAGGGACTCCCCATCCCCTTATGGGGTCATGGGGGCAGCAGGGACACCCAGTCTGGCATGGGGACCAAAGCTACCAGGGACCCCCCAGCCCATCATGGGGTCAGGTGGCATCGGGGACCCCCCAGCCCTGCATGGGATGGGGAAGTGAGAGGCACCAGGGACCCTCCATCCCCTTATGGGGTCACAGGGGCAGCAGGGACACCCAGTCTGGCATAGGGACCAGAGCTACAAGAGACCCCCCCAGCCCATCATGGGGTCAGGGGGCATCGGGGAACCCCAAGCCCTGCATGGGGACTGGGGGTAAGAGGGACCAGGGACCCCCCCATCCCCTTATGGGGTCATGGGGGCATCAGGGACACCCAGTCTGGCACAGTAACTGGAGCTACTGAGGACCTCCCAGTGCATCATGGGGTCAGGGGGCATTGGGGACCCTTCAGCCCAGCACGGGGACTGAGGGGCAGAGGCAACAGGGACTCCTACTCCCATCCTCTTTTAGGATCGGGGGGTATGAGGGACCCCCAACCCAGCACAGGGTCAGGGGGAAAGAGGAACCAGAGACCCCATTCCCCTATGGGGTCAGGGGAGCATCAGGGACCCCCCAACCCAGCACAGGATTGAGGAGCGAGAGGCACCAGGGACCCCTCAGTCCATCATGGGATTGAGAGGGGGGACATGAGGAGCCAGGGGTTTCCCAACTCTCATGGGTTCGAGGGACCAGGAGCCATTTGGGACCCCCCCAGCTCATCCTGGGGTGGGGAGGCAGGAGCCACCATAGACCCTCCAGCCCCTGATGGAGTGGGGAGCCACCAGGGAACCCCCAGACCATGGCAGGGTTGGGGACAAGAGCCAGCAGGGTCCCAAGGGCCTTTGACACAGTTTCTCATAGCATTCTGCTACAGAAACTGTCATGTCTGGCCTGGACAGACGCACACTCTCCTGGGTAGACAACTGGCTGAATGGCCCAGAGAGTGGTGGGAAATGGTGTTAAGTCCAGCTGGAGGCCAGTGACAAGTGGGGTTCCCCAGGGCTCAGTGCTGGGTCCAGCCCTGTTCAATGTCTTCGTCAACGACCTGGATGAAGGTATCGAGTGTACCCTTAGCAAGTTTGCAGATGACACAAAGCTGTGTGGAAGTGTCAAATCTGCTGGAGGGTAGGGAGGCTCTGCAAAGGGACCTAAACAGGCTGGAGCACTGGGCAGTGTCCAATGGCATGAGGTTTAACATGACCAAATGCCGGGTCCTGCACTTGGGGCACAACAAGCCTATGCAGAGCTACAGACTGGGAGATGTCTGTCTAGAAAGCTGCCAGGAGGAGAGGGACCTGGGGGTGTTGGTCGACAGCCGACTGACCATGAGGCAGCAGTGTGCCCAGGTGGCCAAGAAGGCCAATGGCATCTTGGCTTGGATCAGAAACGGTGTAACCAGCAGGGCCAGGGAGGTGATTGTCCCTCTGTACTCAGCACTGGTGAGGCCGCTCCTTGAATCCTGTGTTCTGGGCCCCTCAGCACAAGAAGGATGTTGAGGCTCTGGAGCAAGTCCAGAGAAGAGCCACGAAGCTGGGGAAGGGGCTGGAGAACAGAACCTATGAGGAGCGGCTGAGAGAGCTGGGGGTGTTTAGCCTGGAGAAGAGGAGGCTGAGGGGAGACCTCATTGCTCTCTACAACTACCTGAAAGGAGGTTGTAGAGAGGAGGGAGCTGGGCTCTTCTCCCAAGTGACAGGGGACAGGACAAGAGGGAATGGCCTAAAGCTCCACTAGGGGAGATTTAGGCTGGAGATTAGGAGGAAGTTTTTCACACAGAGGGTCATTGGGCATTGGAATGGCACCTTCCCTGGAGGTGTTTAAGGGATGGGTGGATGAGGTCCTGAGGGACATGGTTTAGTGTTTGATAGGAATGGTTGGACTTGATGATCCGATGGGTCTCCTCCAACCTGGTTGTTCTATGATTCTATGATTCTAAGAGGACCCCTAAAGCCCCTCAGGGTGTCAGGGGACTAGAGCGGGGGTGCTTTTGGAGCCGAGGATGCGTGAGGCTTGGGGATGTGTGGGGTGCAGGTGCTGGATGGGGACCCAAACACCCCCCAAACACCCCAACTCTTGCAACGGGGACCCTAAACTCAGCCTCCTCTGACTTCCCAACCCCTTTGGATGCCCACAAATTCCTTCCACACCCCTACACGCTCCCAGGTACCCCCACCCATGGGGCTGTAGGGGGGGCGTCCAGGAGCACTGGGTGCCACCGGGTTTGGGGTGGGTGTCCTCCAGGGGTGAAGGGCTGGGGGTGGTGCCCCCCTGGCCGTGCCTCAGTTTCCCCATATGGAGAGGCGGGGAATATCCCGGGCTGGGCTGAACCACGGAGCCCAAGGACCCTCCTGGACCTTGTTGTGGGGCAGCACTGGCGACTCCCACATCCCTATGGGCACCAGGTCCCCGGTGGCCCCGCAGGGGAAAGACAGGAGGATCCCTTCCTCATTATTCAAGGCTTTAGCTCCGAAGACAAGTGGCCAATCAGAAGCGCAGTTGGGCTGGAGGTTGCATTCCATTGGCTCCTCGGTACGTCAATCAAATCCCCGCGAACAATCAGAAGGCGAGGTTTGGGTTGTCCCCGCCCACAAGGAAGTCCCCCGCCCTTCGGGTCTACAGTCAATTAGCGACGGGCGGTGGGCGGGGCTCATATCACTGGTCGCCTTACCTGTCAATCACACACCTACCCTCCCATTGGGCCCCGTCCGTCACCCGGGAGGCTCGCGCCCATTGGCGGAGGCGCCGCTCTGTCACGAGCTCTACTGGCCATCGGAGCTGTCAATCAAACGCCCTCCCACCGCTGATTGGCTAGAGGCCCGCGAGCCGCGCGGCGATTGGCCCGGGGGGCGGGACCAGCAGGGCGGTGCCCGGGCGGCCCCGGAGGAGGAAGATGGCGCCGTGACGGGGTCGCAGCCGCCGCCGCCGCCGGTTCGTGAGGGCTCGGGGCGGGCAGGGGGGGGCGGCGGCGGCGCCGGGACCGGGACCGGAAGGGGCGTGCGGGCTCCGTGGCTCCGCCCTCCCGGGGCTACGCGCGGGCGGCGCTTCCGGGGCCTCGGGCCGGGAGGGGGCGGAGCCGGGGCCTGTACCCGCCCCCTGGGGCCGCCTCGGCCTTGGGGGGGGGGGGAGGAGTTTGGAGGGGGGCGGTCAGGGGGTTGGGGGGGGCGTGTACCTGGGGAGGGGGTTCTGTGGTGTTTGGGGGGGGGGGGGGGGGGAGAGGCTTTATGGTGTTTAGGGGAGTCTGGGGTTCTGTGAGGAGGAGGTTCTGTGGTGTTTAGGAGGATCTGTGTGGGACTGAGG